>WSYH01017917.1:0-11550 GCA_036426205.1 Ascaphus truei
GCGTATTTGATATGGGCCGCGATTAATGCAACAGAGGATAAGATGGCAACAGTTGCTCAAATTTATCAGTATTTTATCGCAAACTATGACTTTTACAAATTTTCGCCAACTCCTCATACATGGAAGCGTGTAGTAAGGAAAAGGTTATGTAGTGACCCCTGTTTTCACCGTATTGAGCCCCAATTCGTTGGAGGGTATTGGTGTGTGTCACCGGATTTTTCCCATATCTATGATCATGGAGGCGGCAAAAGGCAAAGGGTCGTATTAAAACCAACTAAGAAGCGACAGTCGCTGCCAAGCAATGCACCAGAACCAGCACCAGCACCGGCTTCCAATGACGGTCCCACTGTCAGTGACAACCATGAGCCTGAGGCTGAGCTGGATTTGGCGTGCAGTTTTGATGAAGCTTGCATGTACCTAAGCAATTTCTAGCCTCACCTGCTGACTACAGGTGGACTAGTCCCGCTGCCAACTATCGACGTGGATGATGAAGAAAGCTGGACTGGCAGTGGACCGGCGCCGGCGCAAGCTGAATGGGAAATTCAATGGTGTGTACTGTCTTGTTGCCGTATTATTTTGGTGGGGCTGGCTGGGTACTTCTTTAGGGGGCTGACCATTACTGTACATTAAAACTTTTCTTTTTCTTTTTTCTCAGAAAAGAAAATGGCTAATGGGGGGATTTCGATGGATAATATTGTACTGTATGCTGATGTTTTCCGGCCGTACAGTATACTGTGTAATAAACTCGAATAAATAAAACTATGCATTTATTCTACATGTTCAGTATCGTTTCATTATTTGTATTCTACAGTATACTGTACAGTGGTATACAGTGCCTAACATCTATGGGCAAAAATTATTTTATTCCTAGGTGCCCTGGAACAGAAGTTCCCACGCCAATTGCCCGTGAACTTGACCGCGGCCCTAAGTAGTTCCCATGCCAATTGCGCGAATATAATGTAAAATAACCCATTCTGTGGGTCTGAGCGGGTTGAAATTTACCTGGTCCTCATGCGGGAGGACCCTTGCCATAGTGGCAAAATATCAGCCTTCCAAGACCTCCGAAACCGGAGATACAAAAAGACAGTTTAAAAGCACATTACCAAAGTGGCTTTTTTTCTGCCATGCAAGTCAATGGCAGAAACCTGAACTTTAACATCACCCTGACTCCGTTCTGTTGCCACGAGAGGGTCGCAATTTGCCATGCAATCCTGCCGCAACTAGGACTACATGGTCACCGAATATGAGCCCTCTAGGTCGAACAGAACCGGAGTTGTGGGTTCCAGGTTTCTGCTCATTCTGACTTAGCCGGTTCAAAGCTTTCTCCGCCATTACGCTCAATGGTAGGACCCTCCTCGCCGGCGTGACCCTTTCTCACCGCCATTACTGCTCGGACCCTGTTGGGGTCAAGTGAGGGGGTTCCTAACATCTAGGGGCAAAATGAATTTTATTTCTAGGCGCCCTTGAACAGAAGTTCCCAAGCCAATTGACCAAGTTCCCACGCCAATTGACCTAGTTCCCACGCCAATTGCCGTAGTTCCTACTCCAATTGCGTGACCAGGCAGTAAAAAACAGTGCAGCAAGCCTCTACATTTGTTACACTGGCAAAGGAGCAAATGAAAACAATGTGAGGCAATTCAACATGGTCTTTTATTGGTGGAGTCAGTACAAAAACATTTATTTACAAATACTGTACAATGTTGTTACATTTAAAGTGCACAGCAATTCTAACCATCAACAAAACAAAACATTTTTGGTGCATGGGGCAAAGGGAGTTAAAGTGACATTTTAAGTAACATCTCCTTTATTAAAGAAACCCAGTACTGTATACAGTACAGTACAGTGGGATGGTGCGCAACACTGTCAGTCAGACCTGCACCAGTTCAGTCCTAGAGGGCAGCAAACAGGGCAGGTTTTCAGGGCAACGTTGAAAACCGTGCCTTTTTGCGGCCCTCAGGGACTGGAGTTGCGCATGTCCTGTGAAAAAAAACACACATCAACATCTCCTTTGTTTAAGTACAGCAGGTACTGTAGGGCAAAACATGTACAGTACAATACAGTTCAGCACAACAGTATGGTCTCACTGACAGTCCTCCACATTGTCTAGCCATGGCCGATTCCTTGCATGGCGCAAAACGCCATTAATGCAGTCTCTAACGCCTTTCATTACAGGATCTGTAACTGTATAACAGCGCCGCATTTCTTCCACAATGTTTTTCCTTAAATTGGCTGGAAGGGCCTTTTTAACGCGATTTCCTTCATAGTTCACTTTGAACACCCACTCGCAGTACAACGTGTAGGGAACATGGTGCTTAAAAATTATCAAGGCATACTTGTGGGGTACACCAGCACTCATCACACTATACTTCTCCCTGAGCCCCGGTGGCAGATCGCACAGGGCGATGTCGGGTACTGTTTCGATGCGAGCGGGTGTAGGTCTTTTGGGAATGGGTGTGCTTGTGGCGATGGGCGATGGTAGGATGTCTGGGAGGAAGCTTTCCTCCGGTCGTGGTCGCCGTGTTGTCTCCTGGCGTGGTCTTGTCAGGGTTGTCATGTCCTCCTCAACGGCATACATGTACACTACATCTTCTGGTGGAGGGGGTGCGCTTGGTGATGGAAGGGGGTCGAAGGTCCCATTCATCACATCCATGTCACCCTCCTGCTCCGGCGTCGGGGAAACAGGGGCATTAGCACCGAGCAAATAATGTATGCCCGCAATGTCATCCTCTATCTTCTCCATCCGTTGATCCATCCGTTGCTCCATTTGTAGCATCCGTTGCTCCACATTTAACATGGTCTCCAGAAGCAGATCTATCTTTGCCAGCACAATAGAATTCCCGGGGAGATCCACACTTATCCCATTCAGCATTCGGTCCAACGAGCTGCTTCTTGTGCATGGCGTCTGGACATCTGGGGGGATAGGTGCAACGGAGGATGAGATGGGGGTTCCATGGAGAGAAGCGGCATCGATGGAGAGTGGAGGAGGTGACCTGTGGACACCTGGTAGAGGAGAAGCTGCAGCGTCGTCGAAGAGGGATGGAGAAGGTCGTCGAAGCATATGTGAGGAAGTGGTCTGCGGGCCCGATGGGTTGGCTGCCATTCGTTCTGCGTCGAGAGTACATCACCGTATATCTTCTTCACATAATGAGGCTTACGTCTAAGAAAACCCTTAACCTTTGGGGTCAGCAGAAGGTTTTCTTTATTGGCCTTAGCCTGTCGCTTTGCCCTTGGCGTGGAAATGGCTGCCGCCTTTCGCTTTTTCAGCATGACAGGCACGGCAGAGGTGAGTGGGTTCTTGCGTCCATAGAACCGGGGATGCTCCATGGAAGCAGGTGGCACAATGCAGTACAGTATCTGGACAAAAGCAAGTTCAGATAAAGATCCTGGAATGGTGGCCTATGCAAAGTGTGTGACCTTTTATGCATGGCGGTACAGGTGTTGAAAGTGGGCGTGTGAGTCATTACCGTATAAATACACCATCCATTTTGTGGATTCACTGCACATAGAATACACATCGACTAAACATCGAATATACATTCTTGTGTTTGTATTTCTTTCTACTCGCAGCAATGCCTGTTAAATAGATTTCAAAGGATCTCAGCATGCGAATTAAGGAGATGTACACGAGCGGACACCGAATTGCTGCTATCCAATGCTGGTTAGCTAGTTCTGGCCTCGTTGTGCCATTAAACACCGAGAGCTATCATGCACAAGGAAAAAACAGAGACCGGAAAAAGGCACCAAGGGTAACAAACGCGTAAGTATATTTATAAAACTTAACAATAAAAAAAATATAGAAAACTGTACAGTACATCTACAGTACAGTTCTGTATCTACTGTAATACTGTTGTTATTTCTGTTGATTTATATTACAACATACAGTAGTTTGTCTATTTATATTTATAGTACAGCAGTATACATTTTTTGTATATTTCTATTAATCTTACAACGGTATATACTGTATAGGATGTACTGTATATTTATATTTATATTACAACAGTATATTTGTTTTGCATATTAATATTTATAGTACAACAGTATATATATTTTGTCTATTTATATTTATAGTACAGCAGTATACTGTCCATTTTTTGTATATTTCAATTAATCTTACAACGATATATACTGTATAGGATGTACTGTATATTTATATTTATATTACAACAGTATATTTGTTTTGCATATTAATATTTGTAGTACAACAGTATATATATTTTGTCGATTTATATTTATAGTACAGCAGTACAGTTTACATTTTTTGTATATTTCAATTAATCTTACAACGGTATATACTGTATAGGATGTACTGTATATTTATATTTATATAACAACAGTATCATTATTTTGTATATTAATACATACATTTTATATAGCTGCATATTAATAAAACAATATAATTTCTTTACATTGTAGGGAGACAACTGTTCTGGTGGACAAAATAAGTGAGGAGAAAGATGAGAGGAGTGCATTAAGGGTTTAAAACACTCTGCAGGAAAAGCACAATCTCACTGTATCCGAGACCAGCATAAAGAAGATGAGACGCAGCATTGGATGGAAATATGGAAGTGTGAGGTTAGTACTGGACAGTACAGGAGGTTAAAGTGTTGTTTAGCAAACTGTACTGCACTGTGCCGCTAAAAAAAATTTCCCTTGTCATTATAGAGCATACCCCATGATACGAGACGCAAACAAAATCAAAAGAGTGGTCCAGGCCCAGGCATGGGTCGACAGTGGGGAGACTTTCCAGGATTGCATCTTCACTGATGAGTCTACTGTGTCGCTGGAGAGATTTGCAAGATTTGCGTTCCACAAAAAAGGCCGCTTATCTTTGAAGCCGCGGCCAAAACACCCTGTGAAGCTGCATGTGTGGGGTGCCATCTCTAGGCGTGGACTGGGATGCATTGTCATCTTTGAAGGTAACATTTATCAAATATAATGTCGCCTAATGCACTGTACTTGACTAGTGTTGCCTTACCGTATGCACTGTACTGTACTATTGTGCAGTTTTTTGAGCACTTTTCTTTTCTTGCTATAGGAATCATCAATAAAGCTTTCTTCCAAGACAACATTGTGCCCGATATAGTGCAATACATCACACGCGACTTCCCCAATGGTCACCGCTTCTACCATACAACGATCCCAAGCACACTGCGTCAACGGCGCATATCCTTGAGCGCGGCATCAACTGGGTGAAGACGCCAGCGGAGTAAGTGCAGTAGACCATGTCCCATTTTTGTTCCCCACTGTTTTAGCTCTTAAACCAATTGTCCTTTCTTTCCAATGACAGGTCGCCAGACTTCAATCCGATCGAAATGGTCTGGCATCAGCTGAAGGACCATATCCTGGAAGTGGCGAAACCCTCCAAAAAGGACGAGTTGTTGAAAGGCATACTGAGTTTTTGGAACAATGTACTCATCGTGGAACGCTGCAATAAATATATTGACCATATTGCCACTGTGTTGCCCATTGTCATCGCACGTAATGGGCAAGCATCAGGAAAGTAGTACTGTGCTGTAGTATTGTAAGTACGGTATGTTACAGGTACGTATGGCACAGATCTTTTCTTTCCAGATAGTAAGAGTACTGTATACAGTAGTTAGTTTTTTCTTTACAGAGAGAGCAGCACCAGCCATCAGGTTACAGTACATACTGTAGAATTTAACAGTAGTCAGAGTATACAGTAGTTCCAGTACAGTATACAGTACACTAGTTTGACAGTACTACAGTAACTGCCTACTAACTGCCCCATTTTTTTTCTTTCCAGAGAAAGCTGCACCAGCCACCTACAGTAGTTCTGCCACAATACAGTACAGTAACTGCACTAATTTTTGGTTTTCTTGTCGTTCCAGGAAAAACAGTGGCCTAGGGGGATGGGGGCGTTGTGTCCAGTCAAACCTGCTTGTACAGTCAAATGTACAGTATATAAACAGCAGCAATGATGTACACAAAACCTCTCCTCTCTCAATGAACTACAGTACTGTACTGCACACAGAATGAGGAAAAGATAAAGACTAAAGAAAAAATAATTTTACTATACAGTATATAGATTACAGTATATTATACAGTACTGTACATTACAGTACTGTACTGTACATACTGTAGTATTAAATAATATTCTTATAAATGTGCATTACTCATGTTTCCTCGTGTTTTACAAAAGGTTTTCCAAATGGTTATCCAATTTCAAGCTGCCAAAATAACTTAATAAAGACTGCATTACTGTATGTATTATTCCTGATTATTTTTATATTTGTATTTTTTGGTTCCTGATAAAATAAAATAAATATTTATTCACTTTCCTGCGAATCATAATCATTGACAGCCACCCCTACAGTGCACCAATGATTTATTTTATTTATTTATAAAATATTTTACCAGGATTTATACCAGGATTTATATATTTTTATTTTAAAGATATTAAAGAATGTACTGTATTGTATTAAAAACATGTGACTGTAAACCATAGTGACTGACAAATATTTTCACACCCTGATGAAATACTGTCTCAGTGTACTCTCAATTCTCACAGTGCTGTGCACATCAGATTTACATTTCAAATTCGACAGGGGTTTTTCCAAAGCATTACCGTTCAAACAACAGGCCTCTAAGGGTTGGGGGAGGGGGATGGTGTGATTAGACGCAGGCGTGCTGTGTTTGTAGCTCGGCTATGGGCGGATTAAGAACACAATGGCAATATGCTTGGCTAGGGAGGGATTAAAAACTCTGGAAGTGTGTGGCTGAAATAGTTAACAGCAGTGTCATTTCAAAAGGCAGTTCATCATAATAATTTGATGAATAAACCCCCAAAGACAACCCCCAAACACAGTACATAAAAAGCAAGTCACTTTAACTCCCTGTGCCCCATGCACCAAAAATGGTTTGTGGCAGAAGAATTTAATAAAGGCTGCAGAATGTATTATTGTGTATTGATGGTTAGAATTGCTGTGCACTTTAAATGTTACAACACATTTGTACAGTATTTGTAAATAAATGTTTTTTTACTGACTCCACCAATAAAAGACAATGTTGAATTGCCTCACATTGTTTCCATTTGCTCCTTTGCCAGTGTAACAAATGTAGAGGCTTGCTGCACTGTTTTTTACTGCCTGGTCGCGCAATTGGCGTAGGAACTACAGCAATTGGCGTGGGAACTAGGTCAATTGGCGTGGGAACTTCTGTTCTAGGGTGCCTAGAAATAAAATTCATTTTGCCCCTAGATGTTAGGAACCCCCTCACTTGACCCCAAAAGGGTCCGAGCAGTAATGGCGATGAGAAAGGGTCACGCCGGCGAGGAGGGTCCTACCATTGAGCGTAATGGCGGAGAAAGCTTTGAACCGGCTAAGTCAGAATGAGCAGAAACCTGGAACCCACAACTCTGTTTCTGTTCGACCTAGAAGGCTCATATTCGGTGACCATGTAGTCCTAGTTGCGGCAGGATTGCATGGCAAATTGCGACCCTCTCGTGGCAACAGAACGGAGTCAGGGTGATGTTAAAGTTCAGGTTTCTGCCATTGACTTGCATGGCAGAAAAAAAGCCACTTTGGTAATGTGCTTTTAAACTGACTTTTTGTATCTCTGGTTTCGGGGGTCTTGGAAGGCTGATATTTTGCCACTATGGCAAGGGTCCTCCCGCATGAGGACCAGGTAAATTTCAACCCGCTCAGACCCACAGAACGGGTTATTTTACATTATATTCGCGCAATTGGCGGTCAAGTTCACGGGCAATTGGCGTGGAAACTTCTGTTCTAGGGCACCTAGGAATAAAATTATTTTTGCCCATAGATGTTAGGCACTTTATACCACTGTACAGTATACTGTAGAAGACAAATAATGACACGATACTGAACATGTAGAATAAATGCATAGTTATTTTTATTAAGGTTTATTACACAGTATACTGTACGGCCGGAAAACATCAGCATACAGTACAATATTATCCATCGAAATCCCCCCATTAGCCGTTTTCTTTTCTGAGGAAAAAAAAAGAAAAGTTTTAATGTACTGTAATGGTCAGCCCCCTAAAGAAGTACCCAGCCAGCCCCACCAAAATAATACGGCAACAAGACAGTACTCACCATAAAATTAAAATTCCTTTTCCCCCAGATGTTAGGAACCCCCTCACTTCACCCCAACAGGGTCCGACCATGTGCTGTACAGTACTGTACTTTAAAATAAAATTAAATATGCAATTTTACTATTTCTGCGCGCGCACGCACAGACTGTGTACTGTAGGTTGAACCGCGAAGGTATTAGACTTCAGAGACAACAGCTCGCAAACGCCCCCATGCGTTTTTACATGGCATTGCAGTATTGCAGCCAGCGGGAATAAAATGCTTAAATCATGGGCGCGAAATAACGCAACACACTCCGGGAGAAAACGTTACTAAACCGCACATCACCGGGATATTCCGAAATTCGCGGAACAAGCCAACTTCGAAAAAAGTTGGTCGCCACTGTATATAAAAAAAGTATTGTATACGGTCTGAAAACAACAGCATACTGTTTCAGGTTTTCTATGAAGCTCTCAGTTACAGTATTCTATCCTAATCAATAAAAACGGCCACAAAACCACTAAACAGTATACTCTGGTACGTGTTTTTTTTTTACTCAGATTCAGCAATGTGCAGGCATTGTAACACAAAGCGATATTATCCATCGAAATTCCTCCATTTGCCATTGTCCGCATGAGATGACAAAGTTTTCTTTTCTGAGGAACAAAAAAAAAGTTAAAGTTTTACTGTAATGGTCAGTCAGGCTCCTAAAGAAGTTCCCACAGTCAGTCCCACCAATAATTTTCTTGGGGGGCGTCTCCTGTTCACATGCGCATGCGCCTACCATCGATGTGATGACACGCATATGCGTTTCACCAATTGAGCAGTATCTACTGTAGAAGCTGCTCAGCCAATGATATTGCTTACTGGAGAATCGCTTGACTTTTGAATCGCATTGATATTGATATTTCAAAAACAGAATAAAATACGGCAACATTACTCACCATAGACTTTGCCAATCAGCTGGCGCCGAGCCACTGCCAGTCCCGTATTCTTGATAATACACATCATTGACAGGTGACAGCGGGTCAACTACACCTGTAGTCAGCTGATGAGGCTGGAAATCACTTAGGAACATGCAAGCTTGCTCGAATCTGTACGCGAAATCCAGCTCAGGCTGCAGGTATCCGGGCAGGGACAGACAGCAAGGGTTGCCGGTCAACAGGTTTTCACTGACGGTCGGACCGTTATTGGAAGCTGTTGCTGTCGCTGTCGCATTGCTTGCCAGCGACTGACGTTTCTTAGTTGGTTTTAACATGACCTTTCGCCTTTTGCAGTCTCCATGATCATAGATACGGGAAAAACCCAGTGATACACACCAATACCCTCCAATAACATCGGGATCAATACGGAAAAAATATGGATCGCTACATAACTTTTTCCTTATTGCACGCTTCCACACATGAGAATCTGGCGAAATTTGTAAAACTCATAGTTTTCGATAAAATACTGATAAATTTGAACAACTGTTGCCATCTTATCATCTGTTGCAATAATTGCGGCCCATATTAAATAAGCATACGTTCTGTCGGGTTTTTGGAACACGGACTGCAGTTGTGCACTCATGGCGGGACTCTAAGGACAATAACCAGACCAGAAACTGTGCTTGTCTTTTTTTAATATGAAAAGCCTAAATTGATACATTATTGTAACTTCTTCAGTCCCAAGGCCAATTTACAATGGACCACTGTGGTATTTTTTTAAACATCTGCAAGTCGACACATTACTGAAGCACATGCGCATTACAATTCATGAATATCTGCCATCTGGCGGATACGCGAAGAAATGCAACCAATTAAATCCGAACCATTATCAATAAACACATCAACCGCGCATCAACCGCGGGTGTGAATGCAACATGAATGCGGTATGTGTGTTGAAAAACCTCCTATGGCGCTGAGGATGGATGGATGGAACAGAGTCTTGTGCAGAAATGTTCCTATGAGGATTGCCTCAGAGAGGGAAACAAGAGAAATGCAAAAAACACCACAATAGTGTATTACCCTTTAGACAATGTAAGACATAATGATTTGAAGTATAAAGAGCATTTAATAATTAAAACAATTGTATCTACAATTGGTGTAAAACATGAACTGTAATAATAAACAGTAGATGATCATCTGTTAATAAAAAACAAAAATAGGGGCTTCCCAGCGCTTGTGCTGAAAGAAGCCATGCTGCTCCGCAAAGAGTAAAACTGAAATCCTACTCACCGTCCTAGAGTAGGACATGTGCAGTGGTACGGGGTCTTTTGCCAGGGGTTGCCATCTGCTGCAGGGTGCCTGACATCTGCTCAATGCGTGCGGGGAGAATTCCTGGTGTACTCGTGGTCTCTAACACGCCGAGTGAATTACAAGCGTCTCCTCCGCTGACGTCACAGCCGGATTGGTACAGCTACGGTGTCCCTGGATGCCCACAAACCTTCCTACGCGTTTCGAAACAGCTCGTCACGTGTCTCTTCGTCAGGGAATGGTTGCTACAAGGGTTGAGCTTCCTTATATACCCCCGAGATTCTAATTGGCTAATGGGAACTCCCAGGTTAATGATCCACAATGTGACAAGTCCTTGGATAATAGACCTAACACTGTTGTTAGTACAAGAAAGTTATTAAGTCAAGATGATAGCTACAGGGATGAATGCTTTCCAAGAATGATATACAAGATATTTTGCAATGGAAATGGTGTATATAGCAGGTTACATATACCAATGTTGTCTGGTGTGTGTGTTTTAGTTTTCACTGAGACCCAATTTAGTTAAATCCTATTTAATTAATTAAACCCTATGAAGGGAAATTAAAGCACCATAATTAATTGGTATATGGATGTTAATCAGGGTGTCAGTGCAAACAGGGCACACTATCCAAGGCCACACGTATATGGAGTACAATACAATTTATGCATACTGCAATGATGGTTTTTTAACAATTGCTAATACAAATTATAACACCAATTTATCTAAAATAATTAATGAATGCGGTATGAATGCGGTCAGAATGCGGCATGAACGTGGTGAAATGCGTGGCATTCGGAAAAAAATCCCGAAAAAATTCGGAGATTTTGGAGAATAAAAGGGGCCGCGGCAGTATTTTATTTATTGTGATGAATGTATTTTAAATGGGCAAATTAACTATTATCCATTTATTTATTATCCATAATTTTGCACATTACTATACATTACTATACTGTATGTGTTAGGGGGAGGGTGTGTATTTATTTATAATATTTATGTGTTTTTTAATTATTTTTTAGGGGCACAGAATTGGTACTGCAGGCAAGTGGGGAACACCTAAGGGCCACTGCCGGCCTATAGTATCATTGCTGTGCATCCCAAAATTACATATATGTACTGTATGTTGGGGGCACAGGGGGTTGGTGGTGCAATATATATATAGGATTTTTGTGTCTGTTTCAATACAATATTTTGCTGACTTACCTCTGAGTGCTGTCTCTCTTTGCTGTTCTGCTGCCCTGCTGGATGGTAACGTAATATATATATATAT
>WSYH01017919.1:0-10303 GCA_036426205.1 Ascaphus truei
TTCCTAGCTGTTCTGTTTGGAAGTAAATTTCTTGGCTGAATTAATTGTAACAGCGCCCGAAAAAGAGATCACTGTATCTCGAAAGCTCGCACAAATAAAAGCATTTCGTTAGCCTCAGAACGGTATCGTCTATTCGTTTTTGATTATTAAGCTCTGCTAACACGGTACAGATACCTCTACATCTATATATGTATTTCTTGTGTGAAGGATTGGTGCAGCCGTGTGTCTCATTTGTCATTATTTTGTTGTTTCTGGCTTGTGGTGTGCAATCCAGTTTGCAAATACTCGGAATATCCCGAAATAATGAAGTTGCGTTAATGTGACTTTTTGAGGAGAATCCGTAAGATGAGTGTTTGCATGGCACATGTAACTGTGTTACTTGTCTGTGACTGTCTGCAATGTGTATCTTACCTATGAGCATGTTATTTACAGGGTAATTCTGAAGGGTGTAGTAGGTGAGTTCCTCTGACCCTGCGCTGTCTGACCCCGCCATCTCTTTCCTGCACACAACAGAAAATCACATCACTAATCAAATTAAAATAGTAATTCCCTCCTAGGACCAAAGTGCACTAGTGGCAATGGCAGGCCTAAATGTAGGTGATTGACACCATGTTTATAGAAATCAACCCAGTATGTCTTTTTAAATAATTCTGTAATGTTTAAATGTCTCTGTAGTAACCAAATGCTTTGGAGAGTATTTATACAATCTTCACCTAATCTGTCTTGTGATAAGACTGTTTGCAAATTGTGGTCTGTGCATAGTGATTGTTTATCCAGAGTCTTTGGAGTCTATGTACTTGGAGTACTTTGGAGTCTATGTAAGCTTCACAAATTAATATATTGGTGCACAGAAATCTCCTGTTAACTAGCGCTTGTGTTCACCTCTGTGCTAACCAGACATTTCTCCATCTGTGCCAGCAGCATAAAAAGATATTTTTGTGGGCGTACAGAAATGGCGGCGCTGGGCGCACAGATGTTCTTGGGATGTACTAAAAAATGATTGTTTTTGTGCACCAAAAAATAAGTAGAAAGTGTATCAGAATCCCGCGCCAAGTTCAACTGCGTGTAAACCCTAAAAAGTCCGTTAATAGCGTTAGCGCAGAATTAAATTGCTTTGTATCAACCCAAAAATGTATTTGACACAGCGCGGATGTTTCACTATATAGGTAACAAAATGTGTTATTGTTACAGTATGGCGATTATAAATAATATTACATGAATCATTTATATTTACCAACACGCGTTATAAATTTAAAAAAAAATATCTATACTTGTTTTGATTTAAATGGCATCAAATGGGTATTTAAAGCTGCAGTCCAAAGCCATATCCTACGTTTAAAAAAAAAAAAAAAATCAGTTCTGTACTATGAGAAAATACTTGTAGCATTTGTTTCTTTTTTAAAACAACTCTCAATTACATTTTTAATGTATTATAGTGTAACTAGCCTTTTTTGTTGCTATAGCAACCATTTCCAAATTCACACACACTGAGTCAATACTCCTCTGCAGCCATTTAGTGAACCCCGAGCCGAATCTTCGCCGATCAATTAAAGGAGAACGGATCGATCGGCAACTTAGCTAATTATTTATCATTGCATGGATTGTATTCTCGCTCATATTAAAGAGAGAGGGGAAAAAAACGCCAGCTGGGACTGCGGCTTTAACACGACCCCTGCATCAAAATTAATTTCAAACACAGAATGGTATCATATTTATGAAACCTTCGTACCTACCAACGTTTTATGAAGGTTTATATTACTTTTAGCACAAACATTGTTTGGAAATATCTTAGTACAGAGGGTTAATTGAATCTTTCCAAGAAAGCCAGTTGCATTGTTAAATTGTTTAATAAAAGATTTTTGCCGCAGTGTGGGAATCGCCTCTTTGAAGGAGCAGTTCCCCCTTTTTTTCGCATGTATAAGCCGGACATTTCCGGGTCCGAATCACATTCATATCAGAGTCCAGAGACTCCGTGCTTCCAGAGATATCTCCTGTCACGCTAACCAATGTCAAACCGTCTCCCGCCGTGGCTATCTGGCATGATTTCACCCTCGGCGCAGTATCTCAGGAATAGAAATAGGCCAGACTTTGAGCCGTGCCATTCATACCTGATCTCACATTCTGGGCTGACTTGCTGCTTGTCCTCTTTGCCGTCACGTTTTCTCCCGCTGTGAGTTTCCATTTGCTGCATGTATTAAAACATAGTCCATAAGGCTGTGAGGAAATTATCCTTTTATCATTTCTTTCACCCGGCTAACATAGGAGTGCTCTCTCTACACCCCGGCATACGTGTGTTTATTATTGAAAACAAAATGGTGGGTCTAGAAAAGAGGGCCCCGACACACACAGTATATTATGTACACTGTGCTCACTATAGAGCTGTGAGGAGGAATACACCTGTCCAACACTGCAGGAAGAGCCACAAAACATTGAGGGTTATTCATTATACTGCAAAATCACATCTAAAATCCCATTGGCTTTAAGAAGCGTTTCCATGTTAGTGCCCCAATCAGCACTATCAGGTTTCCTGAATAAAGGGGATTATGACACGAACACCCAATATAGCGCACTATGGATAAACCCGAGAAATGGTGTTCCTACGGTCCTCACAAACTCCATTTACAATACTATGTTACCAAGCTTAGTGAGGTGAAAAGAGCTGCCAGAGACTTGGACACCTTTCAGCTGTCAAAGCCCCAACCCTCTGCATTCAACACCCAACCTCATCTACTATGTAACATTATAACCAATAATAAGCCCATTTATCGGGCCCAGTTTGAGTCTCACCTGTTTTATAGGGGAGGAACTGCTGAGTTTGTATCTCACCTGTTTTATAGGCGGAACTGCCTATTTCGTCTCACCTGCTCTATAGGGGAGGGGCTGGCGAGTTCGTATCTCACCTGCTCTATAGGATGAACTGCCTAGTTCGCCTCACCTGTTCTATAGGAGGAGCTGCCGAGTTTGTGCCTCTCCTGTTCTATAGGGGAGGGGCTGGTGAGTTCGTCTCACCTACTCTATAGAGGAGGAGCTGCCGAGTTTGTCTCACCTGTTCTATAGGGGAGGAGCTGCTCTCTTGCTCCCAAATGAAGCTGCCAATTCTCCTTTTGATTTCTGTTACACAAAGATATGTCTGTTAAACTCAGCAAATATTTCAGTCCCCCGAGGGCTTACTTTACAGAGTTACGGGCTGTCGTGCTGCAATAAGTCATCAGCTTTCCAGCTATCTAGAAGGGATCCATGATCTCCCATGACATAGAGACTTATAGGAGCCATACTGCTCCTGCAGAACATTGTCAGCATTTTTTTTTTTGGTAACTTATGTTTGTATTGATATACTTGGCTTCAGACATATTACATTTCATTGCAATCCTTCAAACAAGATGCATTAACAATCCAGTAACATGGAAATCATATACAAATCATAAGGAATTAACAAGAGGGAAAAAGGGGTGGGGGAAGTGAGGGTGGGGGGGGGAAGAGAGATTGTGTTGAAGGTCTGTTTTGTCCTTCGTTGTTTACACTTGTGTAGTTTATTCCCAGTTCTAATGGAAGCGTCTAGAGTTTGGCTTAATTCCCTTGTCTTTCTTAACCCGATCCAGCTCCTGCACAGTCCCGTATCCAGCTTTTGGTCCCAAAACCCCTCTTACGCTTCAAAAGGAGAACGCATCTAGAGCTATCAAAGCAAGATCGTGGTGGGATTCACTCCTGGGATGTCTGTCTGGGCCAGCCACGGCAACCAGACTTTTTGGAATTTATTGCCAGAGTCATTCACCAGACTTGTTAATTTCTCCGTCTGGCACACAAACCAAATTCTGTGCCTACTTTTGGCCACGGTTGGGATCTCGCTCTGTTTCCACAATGCTTCAATCTCGCACCTCGTTGCCGTCGAAAAGTGGGCAATTAATTTAGCACTTGATCTGGATATACCCTGTGCAGGTCTGTTTAATAAGAACAGATACCTAAGAACATAGGTATTACGAGGCCCAAGATCCTCTGCAGCCAATCCTTAATTTGCTTCCATAAGGGAGTCAAGTGAGAGCAAGACCACAGCATGTGCAACAAGTCCGCTGGCTCTCCACATTGCACAACTGGGAGTAACCTGGGACGAATTTGGATATCCTAAGTGGAGTGAGATACCACCTCATTAGGACTTTGAATGCGTTCTCCTTTAAGGTCGTGCAGATCGAACTTTTTGAAGCTACCAGAAAAATCTCCTCCCACTCTTCTGATTCTAGTTCTTCCCCTAGGTCTGCTTCCCATTTAGCTACATACAGTAGCGACATACTTTATTAAAGTAAATGCCGGCGGCATGCCGGGATCTGCCCCAGCTGCCGC
The DNA here is from genome assembly GCA_036426205.1 of Ascaphus truei. NCBI lineage: Eukaryota > Metazoa > Chordata > Amphibia > Anura > Ascaphidae > Ascaphus > Ascaphus truei. The sequence continues at coordinate 4,336 of WSYH01017919.1, forward strand.
CAGTAATAAACGCGCGCCGCCGCGTTTCCCCCACTCACCCCCCCTCCTCATCGCGCGCAATTTACCCCGCCTTCCGGACCCCGAACCCGGCTTCTGCTCTGCCCCTCTGCTTCCCCGCACCCCCGGTTACCTTAATTTCATCTCCAGGGGTGTCGGGGAAGCCTGGCGCGCATGTGACTGTGACGTCACAGTGCGCCGCCACGCGCCGCGGCTACCCGCTTCCCAGCCGCATACAGCCAGCGGCTTTTGCTCGAATAAGAGCTGCCGCTGCTGTATGGGATTTTCCTTTCATACTCCGTTCCAGAACGGATCAATTCCCTGTACAATAGAGAGGTTAGTCCACTCGTATATGTTTCTAATATACAGAGTTTTTCAAAATTCTTCAATGGAGGGCAGGGATTCATTTTATTATAAAAATCCTGGATCTGAAGGTGCCTAAAAAATTCAGAGTTGGGAATGTCTTAGGCCTCGCTCCCTCAGTCAGCGCGCCCGCACTGCAAACAGGCGGGGCGCTGACAGACACAGACCTCGATATGCGGTCTGTAGGGAGCCGGAGCAGGAGGGGGGCGGGATCTGATCGTGGTGCCGTCCACTCCCCCACACACATACACACACACACACACACACACACATACTCACACACTTTAACCCGCAGCTCCTTCCCTGCTCCCCGCCCAAGGCGCCTCCCATCTAGCTCCTTCCCTCCCCTCCTCTCCATTGGCTGACTCGCGTACCACGTGACGCGTCAGCGCCGAAAATCACTAGATTCTTGCAGCATCGGCCGGCTGACGCGTCACAATACGTAGTCAGCCCTGCCGGAAGGAGGCAGCGGGGGCAGGGACTATTCGGGCAAGGGTCTGGTGGTTCGCGGCCGCGCACCCCGCCGGCCGCAGCGGGTTCGCAGCCTTAATTTGTTCAAAGGTTTAGATACCTATTCTACCCTCCAGATCCTTGAGTCTACAATACCCATTGTAACGCCTGTATGCCCGCAGACCTGGCCAGTCCCCAGTACTGAGGTGGGAAGGGTTTTACCACGCACCCACAGCAGTGAGGGTGTGCCCGGAGTGTGGTATGGCGTTGTCGGGCTTGTAGAAAGATGGTTAGTTATACTTGCAACGCCTTTGGGGTTCAGAATAAGAGTAGTGATGTTCGTGTGCCAGAGTCCAGGGATATAGCGAGCAGGACAGTGATGTCCGTAAGCCAGAGTCCAGGGATCACAGAAGTCAGCAAGGTCGTGTCCGTAAGCAGGGTTCAAGGGCAGTAGGGAGCAGGGTAATCCAGTACAAGCAGAGGTCAAGCCAGGGAAATCCAGGGGTGAGCAGGAACAGAAGCTGGAAAACACAGGGGAGCCAAGCATAGGACTGCACACACAGAGGTTACAAAGAACTATGCAGAGCAATGAGAGAGAGGACAGACAGGGGTTATAAAGGAGGGAACACCAATGGGAGCTAGCAGAGGAGCAGAGGGTGAAGTGGGAGACAGCAGGGATAGGTGAGGAGCAGAAGAGGAGGAGACAGGTGAGCCAGTGAGGGAGATAGCCTGTAGAGCATGAGAGGAGGAGCCAGGGGTCTGGGAAAGCCTACAAGAGGAGCGTGTGCGTGCGCCCTCTGTAAGGTTAGAGTGCGCGCGCACAGGCTGCGTCACGAGGCGCCTGCCGAGGGTGGAGGAAGGACAGGAGGAAAGACTGCAGGAGGTAAGGGGACCGGAACGGGAGCCGAGGGGGGCCGTGAGCAGCGCAACGGGGAACGGGAGACCGAGAAGGCGCGTGTCTTGCGGAGAGCACGCGCAGACGCCGGAAGAGCGTCAGAGGCTGCCCCGCACGGGGACAGATGCGGGAGGAGGAAGGGAGAATAGCAGGAGGAGGTAAGGAAGGGGCAAGAGAGGCAGGAAGGAGAGGAGCGCCAGGGACACATAGAGGGGAAGGAATCCTCTGAACCGTCACACCCATTTTGTTTCCATATTTTAAAATTCGCGCGATTCCATGTATTATTTGACTTAACTCAGTGCCCAGGACATACTTGAAAACGAGAGGTAACTCTCAATGTATTACTTCCTGGTAAAATATTTTTATTTATTTTTTATAAATAAAATAAAGTTGAGGTTATCAAGTATTGGGGTCATTGGTAGTCAGGGAACATCTAAATTTGGAGGCCTCCCAAATTGATAACTAATTGGTCATTGAGGAAAGCGGCTCTTGAATGGATTTAAGCATCCTTTTCGGGGACCAGATCAGATTATGTAATGTCAAAGGAGAGCATAGCTCCCTTTCCAAATCTACCCATCGTTTCTGAGCTGAACCATTGACTGGTACCATTGTCAGCATTTTTAATGGATCAACATTTGAGTTTTTAATAATGGAGATTATAATGTACAGAACTTTCCAAACCTCAGAGCACAAGAGAAACAGATTAAGTGTAAAGAAAAAAACTGTAGAGGATTGGGGTGATCAGTTCATGCAAAGAAGAGACCTGTGAGGTTTGTTAAGCTCTGCACATGTGAAGAAGAGAACTGTGATGTTTGTTAAGCTCTGTACACGTGAAGAAGAGACCTAACTATGTACACATAAAGAAGAGACCAGTGAGGTTTGGGAAGCTCTGTACATATGAAGATGAGACCTGTGAGGGTTGGGAAGCTCTGTACATATGAAGAAGAGACCTGTGAGGTTTAGGAAGATCAGTACACATGAAGAACAGACTTGTGAGGTTTGGGAAAGCTATGTACAAGTGAAGAAGAGGCCTGTGAGGTCTGGGAAGATCAGTACACGCAAAGAAGAGACCTGTGAGGTTTGGGAAGCTCTGTACTCCTGAAGAGACCTGTGAGGTTTTAAAAGTTTTCTAATTAAGGTGGTCTACTTTCAGCCCCATTGGGACACTATGTGAGGATGTACTGGAGATATACAGAATGGTATGATGCTGTTTTAATGTGTGCATCAGATACAGAAGGTACGTGTAGGCACAAACACACAAATATATATATATAATATTTAATGGCAGGGAAACAATCCAAGGTTTCAGACCTTCGTGCAAACAGATCGGGGGGAGAATGAAGTGCCCCAGAGAAACCAGGCTCCGGATCTCAGATCTGGAATTCGCCTGGAGAAAACTGGAGTGGAAAACGGTGGCCTTGTCTTCCACATACGCCAAGCTGTGGTATATCCTGCAAGAAGATAACAGCGGGTCTAAGAAATGTCAAAATATGTATTTCTACATTTTATTTAGCATCAAAGCGACCCCTGCGGACATATCCATCGTACCTCTGTGTGTCGTGGTGAGACGCATCGCTGCTGAAGAGATACTCTGCGTAATAATGATTTGTAATGACTCCTCCTTCAGCCTCTGTAATAGGAGCAATGAGTTTAATACGTGAGGTATCAGCGCTGTGTGCTTATCCTACTGATACTAATCTATCCCACGGGATTCAGGTAATCAGAGCAGACTTTTGGCAGGAGCTCATACACAAGGAAACATGTGTACTGTATATACATGCATATTTATTTGTACCAGACACCATGTAATACATATACACACAAGTGTGTGTGTACATTTCTGTGTCTGTGTATAAATTCATTGGTGTGAATGAAGTCCAGCAGTGCATAGTCATTGGTCAATTGACATTTTGTACTAAATATTCAAGTGCATAAGCAACGTTTTGATCCACGCAGGGACCCTCATTGGGACGGCGTAGAATCAGAGGAAACGTGGAAAAATGTATAGTGTCTATCCCGAAAGTGAAGTTCAAGATCCAGAAGCCCATGAATCACAGAGGCCACGTACGCTAGCAACCGTTATTCAGCAACTAAACATACACAAACTAATGGCATCGCTAGAATGTAAAACAGAGACAAAGCAATACTACATATATAAAATGTAACCACATCAAGAGGGGTCGTGTCATACAATATATCAACTAAAGGGCACATACCAGTAACATAGTAACAATAGTAAGCCGCGAACACACATCTTACCGCACATATACATACATATATATCTGTGACAATGGTGTGTGTGTGTATCCCTAGAGATCTAATGTACCGGCACAGCACAAGAGATTATTACATAAAAGAGGCGTTTTGGGTCCAAAATGCACATATATGCCAGAGGTTTCGAAACATCGGCATGTGTGTGCATTTTGTATACGTAAACAAGGTGTTCAACCGCTCAACTCAAATATGGATGGAGAAAGGGTTTAACTGAGGTGCATAGGGAAGTATCAAACATTGGCAACATATATGTGTCCCCTAGAGGCCATAACAAGATTCCCGTATACTGCACTCATTCAGTATAGAGTTTATAGGAGACGGAGACTTCAAAAATCTCTGAGTAGTACACTCACTATGGAGTCACTGTAGTGACCTAAGCCCCAAAGGTACTCTAAAAGGAAAATAATAACGTTTTATTAACATATAAACAAACACTGTAAATTAATATATTTAGGTGAATGTTAAAATCCTCGGAGGTGGGTATGAGACCGACACAGGATAGACTCAAATAAGGTAAATAACACAAAGCCCAGCACACACTGTCTTTAGATAATAGAATAAATGAAAAGGGATAATGCCAAGAAGAAATGTAATGACAATGAATATGTAACACAAACCACCAGTATAGGAACCACACCCACTACATCAAAAATTGATAACATGCAATAATAAAATAGGCAAAAACAGAGGGAATAATGGAGGGGGGAGAGGGCAGTGAATAAGGTACAAACACAGTAGGGTCAAGACAACACATAGGTGGGTACAAACAATGGGGAAGCAGCAGGGGGGCTCGTCAGGCCCGTTCCCCCTCTCTCCAATGGAACAGAGGGGTACTTCCCTGTCCCCCAGACCCACAATAAAAACGTCAAGTCCCACAAAGAGACTGAATATAATAGAACAAATGAAAAGTGATAATGCCAAGAAGAAATGTAATGACATTTAATATGTAACACAAACCACCATTATTCCCTCTGTTTTTGTCTGTTTTATTATTGCATGTTATCAATTTTTGATGTAGTGTGTGTGGTTCTTATACTGGTGGTTTGTGTTACATATTAAATGTCATTACATTTCTTCTTGGCATTATCCCTTTTCATTTGTTCTATTATCTAAAGACAGTGTGTGCTTGGCTTTGTGTTATTTATATTGTATACTAGCTGAGAGACCCGGCGTTGCCCGTGAGTTAAATTTCCCGCTAGGAAAGGGGGAGGGGGAGAGGGGGGGAAAAGGGGGGGGGGGAAGTGGACAGGAGGGGGGGTGACTGGACAGGAGGGTGGGGGACAGTGGACAGGAGGAGGGTGGGGGACAGTGGACAGGAGGGGGGGACAGTCGACAGGAGGGGGGGCAGTGGACAGGAGGTGGGTGGGTTGCTTAAAATTTCCGGGTCCCTCCTCTCCACTCCCCCTGTATGTTTCTCGGCTCCCCCCTCTCTCTACGCTCCTGACCCCCCCCCCCCCCCCCCCCCCTTCCCCCCCCCCCCCCCGTAGCTCCGGTCCCCCCCCCCCGTAGCTCCGGTCCCCACCCTACAGTGCCTGACACACACACAGTGTCACACACACACATATCACACACACACATATCACACACACACTGTCCCACACACACACACACACTCACACACACACACACACACACACACAGTGTCCCCCACACACACAGTGTCCCACACACACACAGTGTCACACACACACACACACACACTGTCCCACACACACACAGTGTCCCACACACACACACACACACAGTGTCACACACAGTGTCACACACAGTGTCACACACAGTGTCACACACACACACACACACACACACGGTGACACACACACACACACACACACTGACACACACACACACAGTGACACACACACACACACGTCACCTCTCGTTCTGGCTGCCGCCAGTTACTCCGCGAGGGAGGAAGGGGGTCCTTCCGGCCATCGCCATCTTAGGTGCCGCGTGTCAGCTGCCTGTCCCCCCGCCGGGGAGGGGGGG
>WSYH01017920.1:0-11548 GCA_036426205.1 Ascaphus truei
TGCTCATGGTGGCACCTGTCCCCCTGCTCATGGTGACTCCTGTCCCCTGCTCATGGTGACTCCTGTCCCCCTGCTCATGGTGGCACCTGTCCCCCTGCTCATGGTGGCTCCTGTCCCCTGCTCATGGTGACTCCTGTCCCCTGCTCATGGTGGCTCCTGTCCCCTGCTCGTGGTGGCTCCTGTCCCCCTGCTCGTGGTGGCTCCTGTCCCCTGCTCGTGGTGGCTCCTGTCCCCTGCTCGTGGTGACTCCTGTCCCCCTGCTCGTGGTGGCTCCTGTCCCCTGCTCGTGGTGGCTCCTGTCCCCTGCTCGTGGTGACTCCTGTCCCCCTGCTCGTGGTGGCTCCTGTGCCCTGCTCATGGTGACTCCTGTTCCCCTGCTCATGGTGACTCCTGTCCCCTGCTCATGGTGACTCCTGTCCCCCTGCTCATGGTGGCACCTGTCCCCTGCTCATGGTGGCACCTGTCCCCCTGCTCATGGTGACTCCTGTCCCCCTGCTCATGGTGACTCCTGTCCCCTGCTCATGGTGGCACCTGTCCCCTGCTCATGGTGGCACCTGTCCCCCTGCTCATGGTGACTCCTGTCCCATGCTCATGCTGGCACCTGTCCCCCTGCTCATGGTGACTTCTCTGTGAAGTAACTCTGCCCCTTATCGGGGTGGCTCGCTGACACGTGTCCGGCCGTGAGGTGCGGGCACGGCTGCCACGCGCTCCTGCGTATAACATTGTGCGTGGGGATCTGTATCCTCAAGGGTGCAGCAAAGAGCTGGGAGATTCCTGATCTCCCATCCCACATCGCTGGCAAGAAAACACCCACTGCAAAGACTTTCACTATCCAAATTGGTCTCGTTAAATTGAACGGTAAAAGCAAATATTTGGCTTCTGTTGTCTCCCCGGCGCCCTGCAGGGGGCAGTGTGCGCTTAACCTCACACTGTCCTTAGCGGAGAGGTAATAAAGGGGAGAGGAGGAGAGATGGGGGCTTTGCCCGTGCAAACTCTTGTGGAACTCAAAGTGATAACACACAGAGGAGACCCCCCCCCCTCCCACGTCTCTGCGTGTAAACAATGATTGTGTAACACCGGCAGGAGTGAGATGTTGTTATAGAAGGCGTTGTATGTATATCTTTATAGCGCCATCTAGGTACACAGCGCGGCACTGCAGTGATACACGGGACATATTATTATAACACACGGAGTGGGAATAAACATCTTCAGACACGAAAGTAACAATAGGAAAGGTAATCCCTGCCCCGAAGAGCTTACAATCTAAGTGCATTAAGACCGCTTAACCCTGTCACTGCCATTAGTACACTTTGCCCCTAGGAGGGACTGACCCCTTAACCCTGTCACTGCCATTCGTACACTTTGCTCATAGGAGGGACTGACCCCTTAACCCTGTCACTGCTGTCACTGCCATTAGTACACTTTGCCCCTAGGAGGGACTGACCCCTTAACCCTGTCACTGCCATTAGTAATAAACAATGGTAGTGACCTGAGCGCTCAGCCTAATCCTCTCGTTTCTTGTTAATATTAAACAGGATGCAGAATAGGAGACAGGATACAGTATGCATACTCCGGGGAATATAACTGGGAGAAATCAATATCTCCACACGGGGGTCACAAACCACAGGCTGGTGTGGTGCTGACACACACAGAATATACGCCCACATAGGACGAAGAGGAAAAATAATAATATTTTAATAACATCAAATACATCTACATGTGACCTCTATACAGTGTTACAAACCTCCATGGGGGGGGCGGTCCTGCATAGAAACAGACATTGGTACAGTATGTACTTGGGTGTAAATACAGAGTGACACGTCCCCGTATGGGTCAGTATGTGCTTGGGTGTAAATACAGAGCGACACGTCTCCGTATGGGTCAGTATGTACTTGGGTGTAAATACAGAGTGACACGTCCCCGTATGGGTCAGTATGTACTTGGGTGTAAATACAGAGCGACACGTCTCCGTATGGGTCAGTATGTGCTTGGGGGTAAATACAGAGTGACACGGCTCCGTATGGGTCAGTATGTACTTGGGGGTAGGTATAAATACAGAGTGACAGTCTTGTATGGTCAGTATTGTACTGTGTGTAAATACAGAGCGACACGTCACCGTAGTGGGTCGTATATGTGCTTGGGGTAAATACAGAGAGGACACGTACCCCCGTAGGGCAGAGTATGTCATGTTATTGGTAAATACAGTAAGCGAACACGTCCCGTATGGGTCAGATGTGCTTTGGGGGGGTAAATACCAGAGCGACACGTCTCCGTATGGGTCAGTATGTGTTGGGGTCGAATACAGAGCGGCACGTCTCCCGTAGGGTCAGTACGGTGGCTTGGTGGTAAATAACAGAGAGACACGTCCCCTTATGGGTCAGTATGTGCTTGGGGTACTATAGGGCAGAACGACACGTGCCCCGTATGGGTCAGTATTTCTTGGTGGTAAATACAGAAGTGACACGTCTCCGTATGGGTCAGAGTATAGTATTGGGTTAAATACGAGACACGTCTCCATATGGTCTCAGTATGTACGTGGGGTGTAAGACCGATGTGACACTGTCCCGTTGGGCAGTATTGCTGGGGTTAATACGACCCCCGCTCCGTGGGGGTGTATGATACTTTAAGCAGAGCGAACGTCTCCGTATGGGTCAGTATGTCTTGGGTGTAAATACAGAGTGACACTTCTCCGCCCTTATGGGTCAGTATGTCTTGGGTCGATAAATACAAGAGACCACGTCTCCGATAGGGGTCAGGTAAGTAACTTGGGTGGTATAATACAGAAGACCACGGTCTCCCGTATGGGTCAGTATGTGATTGGGTGTAAATACAGATGACACGTCTCCGTATGGCGTCATATTGCTGACTGGGTGTAAATACAGAGCGACACGGTGCTCGCTATGGGTCAGTAGTTCTTGGTGTGTAGAATTACAGAGGCGCAATCGTCTCACGTATGGGTCAGTATGTGCTGGGTGGTAATACAGAGGACACGGCTCCCGTTAAGGCGTAGTATGTACGCTTGGGTTGTAATATCCAGAGAGACACTCCCCGTATGGGTCATATGGTTGGTGGGTTAAATACAGAGCGACACTTCCCCGTATGGGCTCAGTATGTGCTTGGGGTAAACTACAGAGCGACACCCGTCCTCGATTCGTTATGGGTAGTATACAGCTCGACACTTCCCGAATTGGCCGCTAGTGCTTGGGTAAATACAGAGAGACACGTCCCCGTATGGGTCAGTATGTCTTGGGTGTAAATACAGCGCGGACACGTCCCCCGTATGGGTCAGTGATGTGATTGGGGGTAAATACACCGAGCTGACACGTTCTCCGTATGGGTCAGTCATGTACTTGGGTGTAAATACAGAGCGACACGAACGTCCCCGTATGGGTCAGTATTTGCTCTGGGGGGTAAATACAGGAGGACACGTCTCCCTGATGGGTCATATGTACTTGGGGTTTGTAAATACCGAGCGCACGCTCAGTATGGGTCAGTATGGTACTTGGGGTGTAAACAACAGATCGACACGTACTTCCGTATGGGTCAGTATGTACTTGGGTGTAATATCAGTAGTGACACCGCTCCGTATGGGTCCAGTATGCTCTGGGTGGAATACAGAGCGACACGCTCCCGCCTAATGGTCAGTCGGCTTGGGTGTAAACACAGAGCGACACGTCTCCGTATGGTCGTATTGTCTGGGTGTTAAATACAGAGCGACACGTCTCCCGTATGGGTCAGTTGTGCTGGGTGTAAAATACAGAGCGACAAGCCCCGTTATGGGTCAGTATGTTCTTTGGGGGTAAATAAGGAAGTGACACGTCTCCGTATGGGTTCATTATGTGGTTGGGGGTAAATAACAGAGGACCGTCTCCGTAGGTCTGGGTTCCAGTATTGCTTGGGGTGAAATACAGAGACACGTGCTCCGTATGGGTGCAGTATGTGTTGGGTTGTGTAATACAGAGCGACACGTCCCTATGGGTCCAGTATGTGCTGGGGGGAATATACAGAGCAGACAACGTTCCGTAGGGGTCATATGTGTGCTGTGGGGGTAAATACAAGAGCGCACGTCACACGTATGGGTCAGTAATGTGTTGGTTGCGGTGTACTAATACAGAGCGACACGTCTCCGTATGGGTACGTCAGTGGCTATGGGTGTAAAGACAGAGCGGACACGTCCCCGTAGTGGGCGTATCGGTTGGGTGGGGTAAATACAGAGTGACACGTCTCCGTAGTGGGTCAGTAGTCTTGGGGGTAATACACAGTGACAACGTCCCGTAGGTCATATGTGACTTGGGGGTTATACAGAGGACACGTCCCCCGTATGGGTCAGTATGTGTTTGGGTGGTACTACAGAGCGACACGTCCCGTATGGGTCGTATTGCTTGGGGGTAAATACAGCAGTGAAGTCTCCGTTCTACTTATGGGTCAGTAGGTATCTGGGTTGTAATACAGCAGCTGACAATCTCTCCGTATGGGTCAGTATGTCTTGGGGGTAATACAGAGCGACACCGTCTCCGTATGGGTCGTATGTGCTTGGGTGTAAATACAGAGCGAACACGTCCTCCGTATGGGTTCGTATGTGCCTGGGTGTTGTGAAATACAGAGCTGACCTCATCCCGTATGGGTCAGATGTGCTCTGGGTGTAAATACAAGAGTGAAACGTCCCTCGTATGGGGTCAGTATGTGCTTGGGGGGGTAAATAACTAAGTGACACGTCTTTCGTATGGGTCAGTATGTGCTTGGGGTAAATACAGAGCGACACGTTCGTATCGGGTCCAGATCTGTGCTTGTGGTGAAATACAGCGAGACAAGTCTCCGGTATGGGTCATATGTCTTTGGGGGTAAATATCAGAGCGACACGTTCCCCCGTTCGGGTCAGTATGTGCTTGCGGGGTAAATACGAGAAGACACGTCTCCAGTATGGGTCAGAGTAATGTACTTTTTGGGGTGAAAAGTACAGAGCGACACGTCCCCGCTGGTCAAGTATGTGACTTGGGGTTAAATAAAGAGTGACAACGTTCCTCCGTATGGGTCAGTATGTGCTTTGGGGGTAAAAGTACGAGCGACCACGTCTCCGTATGGGTCAGTATTGTGCTTGGTTGTACAATATCAGAGACGACACGTTCTCCGTATGGGGTCAGTATGCTGCTTGAGGGAAATACAGAGAGACACGTCATCTATGGGTCAGTATGTCTTGGGTGTTAATAAGAGCGACACGTCCCCGTATGGGTCAGTATGGCACTTGGGGTGTTACTAAACAGAGCGACACCGTCTCCGTATGGGTCTGTATGTTCTGGGTGCGTAAATACAGTCAGAACAGTCTCCGAAGGGTCATATGAGTCTTGGGGGTTAATCAGAGGACACGTTCTCACGTATGGGTCCGTATTACTGGGGGTTAATACACCGGGACACGTCTCCGTATGGGTCATACGTATGTACTTGGGTTGTAAATACAGAGCGTACCCGGTCTCAGGATGGTCCGTGTATGGTCTTGGGGGTGGTAAATACAGAGGCACGTCTCCTGCGGTCATGGTTAGCTTGTACCTTGGGTTGTAAATAACAGGTGACACCGTCTACCCGTAATGGTAGTCAGTATGTACTATGGGGTGGTAATTACAGAGAGGGACACGTTACCGTATGGCGTCAGTATGTGCTTGGGGCATCAAACACTCTCCTATGGGCAATGTAGTGTAACAGCGTACAGTCGTAGTGGCAGTTAAGTACTTGGGGTTGGCTTTGGTGTGTAAATACAGAGGAACACGTATCCGCCCTAATGGTCAGTATGTAGGCTTGGGGGTAAATTACAGAGCGAACGTTCTCCGTATGGGTCAGTATGTGATGGGGGAAATACAGAGTGACACGTCTCCGTAGGGGTCAGTATGTGCTTGGGGGTGGTTAAATTACAGAGCGAAACGTCTCCGTATGGGCAGTATGTGTTGGTGTATTGTTGTTGTAAATACAGAGACAAGGACCCGTCTCCGTATGGGTCAGTATGTGTTGGGGGTTAAATACAGAGAGACACTCCCGTAGGGGCAGTTATGTGAGTGGGGGTAAATACAGAGGAGACACGGAGACACGTGCCGTATGGGTCAGTTGTACTTGGGTGTAAATACAGAGCGACACGTACCCGCCACTGGGGTCAGTATGTACTGGGTGTAAGACAGAGAGAACGTCTCGTATGGGTCGTAGTGCTTGGGGGGTGTGGGTAGGTAAAGGGGAAATAAGAGCGACAAGTCTCCGTATGGTGGTCAGTATGTACTGGGGTTGTAAATACAGAGCGACACGTCTTCCGTATGGGTCAGTATGTCTTGGGGGTGGTAAATACACGAGACGACACGTCTCCCGTATGGGTTCGGACTGTACTTGGGTTGTATTAAATATAGAGCGACACGTCCCCGTTATGGGTCAAGTATGTACTTGGGGGGGGTAAATACAGAGCGAAACGTTCTCGACCGTATGGTTCCAGGAGGTATTGGGGGTAAATACATAGCAACACGCCCGTAGGGGCGCCAGACAGTATGTACTTGGGTGTACATCACAGAGTGGCCTCTCGTATGGGTGCAGTATGTAGCTTGGTGTAAAATACGAGCGACACGTCTCCGTATGGGTCAGTATTTGTGGTACTTGGGGTGTAAATACAGTAGCGACACGTCTACGATGGTCAGTATGTACTTGGGGGTAAATACAGAGCGAAACGTCCCCGTATGGGTTAGTATGTATGGGTGTCGTGTAAAATACAGAGTGACACGTCCTCGTATGGGTCAGTATGTAATTTGGGGTGGTAAGGTGGTCGGTAAAGTAAAGAGGAGAAACGTTATAAGGTATGGGTCAGTATGTGCTTGGGTGTGTTTGTTGTAAATACAGAGAGAAACTCTCCGAGGGTTAAGTATCTGTTGTACTTGGGGGTTAAATACAGAGCGACACGTCACCGTATGGGTCAGCTACCGTATGTGCTTGTGGTTGTAAACAGAGGCGACACGTCCAGTATGGGGTCAGTATGTGCTTGGGGGGTAAATATCGACAGAAGTGTGAACGTATGCTGTGAACATAAGTCGCATCAGCAGAATAAGTTAACACCAGACACACACAAGGTTCAGAATAAGTAAGCACACAGAACACACAGCAATGCAAAATTAGCCACATAACAATGCACAATAGGAACACAGCAGAAATACAGGAACACACAATGCAAAGAAGTAACATCGTACCACAAATGCAGATAAGACGACACGACACACATGCAGAATAATAAGCACACACAACACAAGCAAAAATGAACCACGGATTAGAGTACACACACACAATGCAGAATAAGTAACACACATCAGACACAATGCAGAATAAGAACACACACCACAATTAAGAATACAGTAACAACCAACACAATGCAGAATAAGTAACACACACACAATGCAGGGGCACACAATGCTAATTGATGACACAACAATAGCGGGCACACAATGCTAATATAACAGCAATTGCAGGGGCCACGACAATCCATGAATAGACACAGTGCAGGGGCACACAATGCTAAGTGATACACACAATGCAGGGGCACACAATTCTAGCTATACCACAATGCGGGGGCAACATGTGCGAAATGATACACAACAATGGTCAGGGGCAAGCAAGCTATGACATTAGCAGGGTGCAACACACTAATGCATGCACACATGATGACACAATGCGGGACACAAGTTCTAATTGATAAACCACACAATGCAGGGCACTCAATGCTAATGATAACGAACAATGCAGGGGCATCAAATGCAGATGACCTAACAGTGGCAATCAACGGTACACACATGCAGGGTGCCCCCCAATGGCTAGATGATACAGACACAATGCAAGAGGGCACACATGCTATCATGATACACACAAGTGCCGTATTACACAAGTGCTGAATGTACACGACAGTTCAGGGGACACATGCTAATGGATACACACATAGCCGGCACACAATGGAATGAACACACAGTTGCTAATGATTAAACATGCTATACAACCCCCATGCAGGGGAATCACCATGCTAGATGAGTTAGCACACAATCAATGATAACACAGTGCTAATGGATACACAGTAGTGCTACCATCAATGATACACACCAGTGGCTTGTAGAAAGAGTGCATGATACACATTCATGCTAAGGATTACACACAGTGCTAATGACAGCACATGCTTAATTGAATACACGACAGTGCGGCTGTGCTCGATGGAGAGTAACATTATTACATTCGGCTAGTCGGCATTGCAGCGCTCCTGATCCCAGCCGATGTGGCAGGCTTGCAGCCAGAGCTGTGTGTCTCGTTATGCAGTAGCACCTACTTTGGTACGGATATATGGTGGCAATAATAGGAGGAGTTATGATGGGCAATAGGAGGAGTTATATTGGGCAATATGAGGGAGTTATAGGTAGGGTAATAGGAGGCTATATGGGGCACTAGGAGGAGTTTATTGAGGGCAATAGGAGGAGTTATATGGGGCAGATAGAGGGTAGATGCATAGGAGTTATTGGGGCAATAGGAGGAGTTATATGGTCAATAGGAAGGGAGTGTATAGGGGAATCAGGAGGTGAGTATGGAATGAAGTCTAGAGGGTAATATGGAGGAGATTTATATGGGGCAATTAGAGGAGGTTAGTATGGGGCAATAGGAGGAGGTTATATTGGGGCACTATGACCATAGGGAGTTTATATGGGGCAATGGGAGGAGGTTTAGGGCATGGTCAATAGGAGGGAGTTATACTGGGTAGATAGAGGAGTTATATAGGGTAATAGGGAGTTATATGGGTGCAATGAGGAGGTAGTAGATATAGGGAATAGGAGAGTTTAGTAATAGGGTATATGCACGGGAGTTATATGGGGCAATGGAGGAGTTAATATGGGCAAGAATTATAGTAAAGGATGGAGGTATATGCAATTGGGGCACTGATAGTTAGTGAAGCGTTTATAGGTCACGGTGAGGCGAACAGTCCATTTGAAAGAATCCAATTTTGCCCGGCTACCAGTTTTGCCTCCGCCGAACTGTAGCGTCGCGTGGCGATTGATACTGAGCGAACGCGGCGTGGGGCACATGCGGTTTGGTTTAGGGGGGCATGTCGGCACTCGCACATCGCCGCACTAATAGCGCAGCCATAGGGGTTTTGGGGGGTGCATCGCATCCCTAGATAAGATGTGAGGAAGTTTTACGCCTAAGTCAGTTTTCGGGTGTGGGGAATATGGCTGTGGAATAAAGCTTCTTATTCTATTCCCCATAAAGGGTGAGACTGTGGTAAGTAAACAGTATAGCACTTGTTAACTTCCTAACATAACACAACATGGTCGCTGGGACACGTTTGATGTGGTAATAGACTGGGGTCTTTCGGACCGAGTTCTGGGGTGTGTGAGTCATGGCGTACCAGCTGGGTGCCAGCGTTCTGGTCTGCGCGCAGGACTCGGACATGAAAGGCCACCAGTAGTTAGCCAAGAGGGTGTGAAGGCGGGGATGAGGGTCTAGGTTTATGCGCGTGAGCAACACACGTCCGAGGGATGAATGTGAATCCTCGGGACTAGAACATTTGACCATTTAACACCTGGTAACGTGGAGCTATGATCCTATAATATCGATGAACGGGGTGGACTTGTTGTAGTGCCACGGCGGGTGGTAAGATCCTGTGGGATCATTGGCTAGGCCCATGGCTACTGATTCAGGGAGAATTCCACTTGCGCCGGCGTTCAGAAACTGGTGGAAATGCAGGTTCTGATTGGCTGGGGAGAAAGTTGTCCCACGCTGGGAGTTTGCTGTGATGTAGTTCTTGAATGTAACTCAGAAACTATAAGAATCCCTCAGCCCAATAGGTTCCGGGTCAAGAGATCGTAGCGCGCGCCAGAGACGGACCGAGGCAAATCCGATGTCACGAAAAAGAGTGCTCCGTGAGAAATAATACAGGCGCGCGCGGTTCAGAGATTTCAGGTCAGAATATTCAAGCTTTGTGGGACCGGAACTGTTGTTTAAAAATGTTAAAAGGAAAACGTGCAGGAAGATCGGCAATGCCGCCAGAAGTTCAGTAACGAATTAAGGGCGTTTGGCGCTAACTCACGCTGTGGGGAAGTGTTATGTTGCAGCCGCCTCGGAGGGAAGGAGGAGGGCGGGGCGTCTGGGAAATGTCCAACGCCGATTTCAGTTCCAGTGGAAGTTGGCGGCTAGCGCGGCGGGGATGTGGAGGTTTCAGCCGCTCGGCGAGGGAGGAAGCGGGGCGTCGGGAACTCCAAGGCCGATTTAGTTGCGCAGGGACGCTTTGGCGGCGTAGACTACGGGGGTGGGGTGCCGGAAGTGTTTCAAGCGCGTCCGGAGGAGGAGGGAGAGCGGGGCGCAAGGGAACGTGCCACGCCGATTTCAGTTCCAGGACGTGTTGGCGATTAGACGTCCGGGGAAAGTGATTTCAGCGGCCCCATGGAGCGTCTAGGGGGAGAGCGGGGCGTTGGAGGGAACTCCAGCGGACGATTCGATGTTCAGTCCGAGGGACGTTTGGTGGCGCGTAGACTCCCGGGGAAGTGAGATTTTCAGCGCCTCCGACGGGTCAAGAGAGGTGGGGGGTATTGCAGGGACACGGGGGTCTCCACGACGATTGTCAGTTTCGCATGACGTTTGGCGAGTGAATCCAGGGGACCCGGGAGTGTATTTCAGGCCTCGCGGCAGGAGTGAGGGGAGATGAGCTGGGGCGTCGGGAACTCCACTGCGCATTTCAGTTCCAGGAGGTTGTCGTGCTGAGTCCCGTCTATCTCAAAGAGTTTGTTTTTCGTTATTTCCACTAGGAACTCTCGTTTTGGTAGCCAGGACCCCAGTAAGTTTGTATTCAGTATTTGGTAAATCCAGGTGGTGTGTACGGCCTATTGTAAGTTGAAAGAAACCAAAATTTATTTCATTTATCTCGCTTCTTGCTCAATGAATGAACTGGTAAAAAGTGTTATTGTAAAAATTGCATGGTCCACGTGACAAGGAGTTAGGAGTGACTAGGAGCGGTTATATGGGGTAATAGGAGGAGTTATAGGGAGCGGTTATATGAGGTAATAGGAGGAGTTATAGGGAGCGGTTATATGGGGTAATAGGAGGAGATATAGGGAGCGGTTATTTTGGGTAATAGGAGGAGTTATAGGAAGCGTTTTCTATGGGGTAATAGGAGCCGTTATAGGGAAGGGATATATGGGTAATAGGAGGAGTTATAGGGTGGGGTTATATGGGGTAATAGGTGGTTATAGGGAGGGGTTATATTGGGTAATAGGAGGAGTTATAGGGAGCGGTTATATGGGGTAATAGGAGGTGTTATAGGGAGCGGTTATATGGGGTAATAGGAGGAGTTATAGGGAGCGGTTATATGGGGTAATAGGAGGAGTTATAGGGAGCGGTTATATGAAAGAATAGGAGGAGTTATAGGGAGCGGTTATATGGGGTAATAGGAGGAGTTATAGGGAGCGGTTATATGGGGTAATAGGAGGAGTTATAGGGAGCGGTTATATGGGGTGATAGGAGGAGTTATAGGGAGCGGTTATATGGGGTAATAGGAGGAGTT